>OY751442.1:5000-7500 GCA_963565745.1 Phengaris arion | reverse complement strand
ATAAATGTCTTCATCCGTGTTCGACTTGAGCACCCCATACAGCACAACCTGCGGATCTTTATTTTCTATGCACTGTACTTCTAATTTTCCCCCACTTTTTTCTATTCTTTCCTTAACCCTGTCTCTATCTTTCTTGTTACTTAATCCTATGATAACTTTCCTATCTTTGCCTTTTCTAATCCTATCAATTTTTATTCCCTCCTTCTTTGCTTCTATAACCGCTCCTACTTCTGTCACTATCTCTGCACTTGTCATAATGTCTTCCCTGTCCGTCACTACTAGAGAGTGGAGGGTCAGGCGCTTCGGCTTCGGTGACGAGGTTTGGGTTTCCCCACTGCCACTGACCACACTCGCGTATGTCGCTGATTGAGGTCCCACCCAAGTCCTGGCCCCCCACTCTTCTAGTGCCTTGCTTAGGTTTTCCCTATTCTCTTTCCCTACTATCTGACTTGTTTGTTTTACTTCCTCAATCTTGCTACTTATTTCCCCTTTTAGACCCCTACATTCCCTTATCATTTCCTGATTTGTCCTACTTATTTCCTGAATTTCGACTCTTGTCTCCTGCCTAACTTCCTTACTTAATTCCCTTGCTCCTATAACCGCTTCTAGAATCCTATCGTTACTTTTCTTGTTTTCCTCTATCATATCCTCACCGTTTGTCCTAATAATATTTGTGATAGTTTCTTTTATACCATTCCTTGTCTGAGACCCTACCTCGTCTACATGTGCTTCGAGTTTGTCCATCCTATTGTTTATCAGAACTCTCAATTTTTCATACATCCCTGCCATTACTTCTCCACTATCACCCTCCTCGCTGTCACACTGAGTTTCTGAGTCCCTAGTATTTATATTTTCCCTTTTATTCTCATTTAAATTCATCGCTTTCACTGTGGCCTCTGTTATTTTTGCGAAGGAAGTTGCCAAACCAATCTTTAGTTCACTCTTCAAGTTTCTAGACTGGCCTAGCAAATCACCACCTTCCATGGTCGCGCGTAATATATCCTCCAGAAGGCTTTCCATATCGAATGCGGGGCCCTGATCTATTGCTACTGTGCTTCCTCTCTGGCTGTCCCCCCCAGTCCCCCTGCCTTCCATTGACCGTCGGGCTTTCGGGTTTCTGGGTTTGCCACTGTGTGGGGTGTGTACCATAGCCATCGCTTGGTTTATTTAATGTATTTATATTAATTAAAATTCAAAAGTATAGCTATAAAATGTAATTAATAAATGTGTGTATATTTGTATCTAAAGTGTTTATGTTATGCAGTGGTTAAAATGTAAAGTTATATATTATATGGGGGAACGCGTCAAGTGTAAATATGTAAAATAAAATATTTAATATTAAATATAATTATAAAATAGTCGTAGTAAGTTTATATTGTACTTAGAGTGACTCCAATAAGAGCCACTAGTCCAGTTGCGTGTCCTTAGCCTAACAACTGCACCAAAAATGATGCAGTTGGTCCTAGATTAGGGTCAAATATAAGTGTAAATTGTATATTAGTCGGGATGTAAAGTGTAGATTTAAATGTAGTTTAATAAGTCCTATTCTATTCTATACTAGATCTACTCCTATAAGGATGCAACTGGTCCTGCCTATGTATGCAATTGTCCTAAGTTATCTTAAAAACTAACAGCTGCGCCAAAAATGACGCAACTGGTCTAGAGAGTTAATACCTTAGCTAGTGTATATGAATTAAAAATATATATCGCGATCAAGTGTCTCAAGACTCGTTATTCCCAGCTAAAATACTAACTATCCTACGCTATAGCCTAGCAGCTGTGCCAAAAATGACCCAGCTGGTCTCTTTTGCAATTTAGTTTTGCAATTTTATGACGTCTTCCGTCGGTCAAAACACTCCTACAATAAGTTTAAGATTTAGTTTATAATTTATTTTATAAGATTTTTACGCTATACTAGTCTTTATGGCCCTATCTTTAAGGTTTATGTATTTTATAGTCTAAAATTCAATGCCTGTTGATTTTTAATAGCAACCGAAACGTTATTTGGGTCGACTCCGCCCCTTCCGAGTTTTTAAGTTTTATTAAATTGTATTATATATGATATTTTTAGCTACTTTTATATTTTTATTAAATTTCCTTATAGATTTTAGAATTATTAAGCTTATAAAAGTTGTTACTTTACTTATTTAGAAATTTATTTTAATTATTTCTTCCCGACAGATTTTTATTATCTAGGTCAGCTCCGCCCCTTTCGAGGTTTACGCTTGGCCCGAGCTGCGGAATGTAGTCGGGGATCCCGAAGTTATTTTTTACCTTATTATTTTATATTTAAATATATATGTATTATTCTTTATGTTTTTGTTTATTACCTAATAGCTATTTACTGTTTTTTAATTTTTATTTAATAAAATGATTTGGGATATTTTAATGTTATGTAATTTATGTTGTATTTAATATTTTTAACTATTTTATGTATTTATTAGACTTCTGTTTAGATTTTTGAATTATTAGGTTTATAAAAGATTATAGTTTATTTCTT